>JARCIV010000001.1:0-2500 GCA_029618585.1 Citrus australasica | reverse complement strand
GATAAGAAGCAGCGCACGGGGAGACATGAAACCACGCTCTCGCATCCCCAAAGCCCTCTGAAAGTGGCCCCAAATACAACGTGTCCTCGGGCAATCTAAAAAGAGGTGACGGAGAGTCTCCGCTTCTCCACCGCACACACATCTAGAAACCATGTGGAAACCCCTCGAGCACAAGGCGTCATCAGTAGCAAGAAAACCATGAAGTAGCCGCCAAAGAAAAAAAGAAACTCTTGAAGGGATGTGTCTCTGCCAAATAATGGAAAAAACCTCAGCTCTCTGCCTCGAACACCGCACAAGCTCCCAGGCGGACCGGAGATGAAAGGTACCATCATGGCTGAGATCCCAACGGATCAAGTCTGGCTCTCCGCTAGCAATAGGCACCAACAAAATCTGCTCAACGATAGAGGACGGCAAGATGTCCTCCAGTTTGCCTCTGTCCCAAACTGTGCCCTGCCAATAAAAAGAAACTGGCCTCGCAGAAGCCGCTGCTGAGTTATAAAGGTATAAGGGACATGAACCCAACCAGCAGTCGTACCAGAAGCTGCACTCTCCCTGCCCAACAAGCCAACGCTCATGAGGTCCTGCCGTAGGACGAATCATGCAAAGGCGTCTCCAAAGAGGGGAAGCAGGATAACGAAACTGAATGATGGCCGGATGCACAGACCGACAGTATTTGGACTGCATAAAGGAAGCCCAAAGCGAACTCTGCTGACGGAACCGCCACCAGAGTTTGATCTCAAAAGCCTCAGCCATATCATCGAAGGACCGAAAACCAAGACCGCCCTCGTCAATAGGAAAACAAACTGCCGGCCATCTACACCAATGGATTCGCCGTCTCCCCGCTGAATCACCCCATAAGAATCGGGTAAACAATCTCTCTAAGCTCTGGATCACCGCCGAGGGAGGGCGGAGGACATGAAATAAATGCAAAGGCATGGCTGACAGCACGTGGCGAATGAGAACCAGCTTCCCACCAAAGGAGAGAAGGCGGTTGGCCCAACCGGAGATCCTCTCCTGGACCTTCCGGACCAAATCGTCAAAGAGAGAAATCTTGAGGCCCCCGGTGAAGATCGGACACCCCAGATAAGTCAACGGAAGCTGGCGCCACTGAAAACCAGTAACAGAGTGAACTACAGTCCGACACGAGACTGGAGCTGGCGTCCCAATGTAGAAGCTGCTCTTTACCTGACTAATCGACTGCCCCGAAACCGTCTGATATCGACGCAAGAAATCCATGATCCGTTGTAAACTACATCGGCTCCCATTTGCAAAAATAACAATGTCGTCTGCAAAGCTCAAATGGGAGATGTCGGTAGGAGCAGCGGAGCGGTACCTAACCGAAGGGTACCGAGAGAACAGATGGTCAAGTCCTCGAGATAAAAACTCAGCAGCAATAATAAAGAGACAGGGCGAAATGGGGTCACCCTGACGAAGACCCCTCTCGGACTGAAAATACCCATGAATGGACCCACTCACTAGCACCGAAAACCAAGGGCCGTAGACTGCTCTCCGAATCAAAGAAATCCAACGCTCCGAGAAGCCAAAACAGCGGAGCATCTGAAGAATGAAAGGCCAAGACATACGATCATAAGCCTTTTCCATATCAAGCTTCAACACCACATTATGCCCACGGGTACGGCGGTTGAGATCATGAACAAGTTCCTGGACAAGGAGCACGTTGTCGTGAATCACCCGGCCGGGAACAAAGCCGCTCTGAGTAGGGGAGATGATCCGAGGCAGGGTTTAGGGTTTAGGGTTTAGGGTTTAGGGTTTAGGGTTTAGGGTTTAGGGTTTAGGGTTTAGGGTTTAGGGTTTAGGGTTTAGGGTTTAGGGTTTAGGGTTTAGGGTTTAGGGTTTAGGGTTTAGGGTTTAGGGTTTAGGGTTTAGGGGTTAGGGTTTAGGGGTTAGGGTTAGGGGTTAGGGGTTAGGGGTTAGGGGTTAGGGGTTAGGGGTTAGGGGTTAGGGGTTAGGGGTTAGGGGTTAGGGGTTAGGGGTTAGGGGTTTGGGGTTAGGGGTTTGGGGTTTGGGGTTAGGGGTTTGGGGTTTGGGGTTTGGGGTTTGGGGTTTGGGGTTTGGGGTTAGGGGTTTGGGGTTTGGGGTTTGGGGTTTGGGGTTTGGGGTTTGGGGTTTGGGGTTTGGGGTTTGGGGTTTGGGGTTTGGGGTTTGGGGTTTGGGGTTTGGGGTTTGGGGTTTGGGGTTTGGGGTTTGGGGTTTGGGGTTTGGGGTTTGGGGTTTGGGGTTTGGGGTTTGGGGTTTGGGGTTTGGGGTTTGGGGTTTGGGGTTTGGGGTTTGGGGTTTGGGGTTTGGGGTTTGGGGTTTGGGGTTTGGGGTTTGGGGTTTGGGGTTTGGGGTTTGGGGTTTGGGGTTTGGGGTTTGGGGTTTGGGGTTTGGGGTTTGGGGTTTGGGGTTTGGGGTTTGGGGTTTGGGGTTTGGGGTTTGGGGTTTGGGGTTTGGGGTTTGGGGTTTGGGGTTTGGGGTTTGGGGTTTGGGGTTTGGGGTT